>VDFB02038563.1:0-23206 GCA_007258455.2 Sequoia sempervirens
ACGCTTCATACGCTCATTCAATATTTTTCTTTCATGTACCACTTCATTATCTGCAAAAATGAAACAGACAACAAAACAAAAGAAGACTAATTCCATATGAACCAGAAGACTTGTGTCCACTCAGCCTCTGAGGATGCCTCCACCTCCTCCATATTCATTGCCTTGTATCTATTTGTATAAAATCGAACAAAAACATACCTTTGTGCGCAGGCTTTACTGCAATATTCTTCGGTCCCACAGTCTCTGGCTTTGCATTCATGTTATCCTTCATTTCTGTGTGCCCACAACCCACTTAACTCACAAATTGCATACGCATTAACAACGATACAGTCGTCCATAATTCCTGAGAGAACGAATATATATAGGACGGGTTAAAGTAGCACATTATGATTGGGCCAGATCATTTTTTTTAAACGGTGAATGATCAATTGCAATTTTAAACTTTATTTATACTTAGAATAGTAAACTTTTCTACTATTTTCATGAACTAAAATTTAGAAACAACCGGGCCAGATATGGTGATCCTGCATTCGTTTAGGCCGGGTGGGTTTGCAAATATAGTTATTTATCTCACAAGTTCGGACAAGTTCTGTCATGTAATATTTGATATATTGAGAAGGTGACAGACTTTATGAGTTTCGAGGAGAATCATGTCGGACCGGCGTTTGATTATTGGTTTAGGCGATAATGCGGCTACCAGTAGCCACCCAGCCAATCTAGGATACGACACATTAAAATAATAGGTGTAATCAAAGGAAAATCAGATTGTTAAATGGTGTTAGCACAAATAACATTAAAAATCCAATGAAATAACGAAGCACAATGGAAATAATATGAAAATAAAAGGAACAATGTTACCATAAATCTTCATCTTCCATGATTGATCTTCGTTACACCTTCTTGCTTGCTAGAAATGTGATGTTGCCCTCAGATTCGTCGTTTGAGCAATCTAAATGTCTAAGCCCTACAACAAGATTTGAAGGATTTGCTATGCCTATGACTCTTGCCAATGCCTATGTCTAAAACAAATGTCAATATTAATCAAATGCCTAAAACCTAATGCCAATAATGAAATACTACAATTGCCTATGACAATGAAATGTGAAGCTAGGTAAATAACTATAGTAATTACGTAAAAATGTCAAGGTATGAAAAATGAGAAGGAAAGGGAATTTTATAGAAAAGGCCATTTCGAACGGACGGACGAGATAAATTAGTGATGAGACCCTAAAATGAACGATCCAGATTAAACCCGAGAATCCCTAATTAGGGTTAGGGCAAAATCCTTAATCGAACGGTCAGAATAAAAATAGATCGACGGTGGAGAATAAATGAGACAAATGAATTAGAAAATAAAGATTTTCGAAAAATCAAGAAGATAAGATTGCCTGATTTGCAAGATTCGAAAAATCAAAGAGATAAGATCGCCTGATTTGCAAGATTCGAAAAATCAAAGAGATAAGATTCGGACTGAAGATAAGATTTGGAAAATCAAGAATCTGCCCGATTACTTGATTTTTGGAAGATTAATTACTAATTTGAATTAAAATAATTCAAATTATGGATTTTGAGAGATAATAAATAATCTTTTTTAGATTATTTATCAAAAAGGACTGACAGTTAAGATTGACATGACATATTAAATAATTTTATTTATTTAAAATAAGAGGCGAATATGAAATTAATAATAATTAAATAATTAAAATTAAATTATTTAATTGTGAGATAAAAGATTATTAATTAAATAAATTAATCAATTTATTTAATTGGACAGTTAGTGATGTATTAAATAAATAAATAAAATTTATTTATTTAATAGTGAAGGATAATTAAACACAGAAAGGGAAATTAAATAAATTAAGAAATCTATTTAATTAAAGAAAGACTTAGACAATTAGTGACATATTTAATAAATAAATTAAAATTTATTTATTTAATAATCATAAAGAATCAAAGGACATGAATTAATTAAATAATTATGAATTATTTAATCAATAGTCGAATGTGGACCAAGGACATAATTAAATGTCTTACTTATGCTAGGACGAAAGTGGTAAAAATGAAGCTTGCCTAAGTCATTTTTAGGTGTCTACATTTTGCCCTCTTTGTCATGTATGTAAACAGCCAGCGTTGTGACAAAGAAAATAAGTCAAAAAATGCTCCAGTGCAAAATAAGATGAGGAAGAATGACGAGGAGGGTTATGGTATGCCCCCTCGAGAGGAAAGACGGGTTCCAAGAACATGGGTGTGCTCTCGAAATTAATGAGAAGACTAGAATATGAAGAGACAAAGAAATGTTAGTGCAAAGATATGGATGATGATATGGATGCAATGCCTATATGAGATGAGACAGAGAAGATGACAAGACTAAAGAAGATGCATGTTAGTTCCTAGACCAAATCGCTAAAACATTTGCCTTCATATGACTTTTGTAGTTATTGCTCTTAATAGGTCATTGGAAGCTGATTATTTGTGATAGCCAAAAACACCATGATATGACATAGATCCAAGGTGTACAAGGTTATACCATCACATTAAGACAAACAATATGGAACAAGGATGATGAAGCTCCTACTATGGCGTGATTGCCCGGTCTTATTGTCGCAATCAACCATAGCGAAAAAAGGCAGGAGACCGGATCATGAAACATGTTTGCTTCTCCGTCTGTTTCGGGACGTCGCCCTGACTAGTGACATGATTGCCAAAATACCAAAATGAAGTCCCTATCGCTGATACATATGTCGTTGCTTTTCTAAATCCCATAATCAGGACCTCGCTAAGAAGCTAGTAGTCATGTGTGTCAATTATCATGCTACGTCGCTGCTTCTCTAAATCCTGCTTAGTGGGATCTCGCTGAAAAACTAATAACATGATAAAAGATCAAAAGACAATTGCCAAGTGTTTGCCAAGTGCCTCTGGATATCCATTGTTCTGATGTCAAGATGCCATGTTCGATGATGTCGAGATGTCAAAAATGTTTAAAGTTTTGATTGATCTTCGAAAATGCTGAGACTTGGTGAATTCAGGAAGGACACATCCTGAATAATGCCGATGTCGAGAGGATTCGATCCCTAATGGTCATTAGGGGTCCCTTAGAATAATGACGATGCCTAGGAAGGACACATCCTAAGGCATAAATGACAGAGTTGGTTCTTCAGAAGGACACATCTAAAGAATACTGATGTCACGAAGAGTGATCTTTAGGTGTCAAGAGGATCACTCAAAATGTCGAATGACGATGACGACGCCTAGGAAGGACACATCCTAAGGCGTAAATGACAGAGGTTATCGTTCAGAAGGACTCATCTGAAGACTAACTAAATTTTGACAGTTTGACCTGCTTATGATGATTTGACTTGTTTTTTACTAAGTTTGACTTGTGTTTGACAATATGCCGATGAGATTGCCATGTTGAATAAATGATTGTTTTCCTTTGTTTCAGGAGATTTCCCTATGTGGAAATTGATTGAAAACTTTTGACGTGTGTGCTAGTGTAGTGCCATGAACCCTAATGGACTGACCTAGTGCGGCCTCGGGGGCTCATCTATAGATGGCCTTGCCTACGTCATACACTCAGAGACCTCGTAGTTCGACACAACCAATGACTTTGTCTTGATGACCAAAGATTGCGTCATGATTTTATTTTGACAAACCTAAAGAACTGACCTAATGTCTCGGGGACTCAAGTATGAGTCTTGCCTACGTAGCAAATGCGCAGAGACAACGTAGTTCAGACAGATGACGAAGACTGTTTTGACATGATTGACTTTGACTAGAAATGACCAGATGTTTATGTTCTTCAAGTGGTCTACTGATTTTTTTTTTAATGTTTTCTTCAGGACGTTTTACGATTTTTAGGTCTTTCCTCAGGACTTTTTATGATGTTTTTGTATCTTTTTTTTCAGGACATTTTGCGATGTTTTTGTCTCTTTTCTTTTTTTTTTTCAGGACTTTTTGTCAATGTTTTTGTCTTTTGTCAGGACTTTTTGCCAATGTTTTTGTCTTTTTTCAGGACTTTTTGCCAATGTTTTTGTCTTTTTTCAGGACTTTTTTCCAATTGTCAAGATCATTTGTGACATCCACTGCAGTTGCATGATAAACATTTTGCCCCCAGTCAGGTCTAAGACTTAGCCATTTGCAAGGGACATAGACGGGATGCTGCTGACTTGGTAGACAGACAGTCGTCAGGACCTGATGTCAATCATTTATCTACTATGACAGGTAGGGTAGGATGTGATGGCGATTTGCGAAATAATGGCAGAAATACCTTTCATCCTAGGCCAAGTTAGACCAAGTGATAGTAGATGGCAGAGCAATGATTGATTACGCATGGCGCCTGTTTGCCAGGTTTTCACCATGGTACTTGTCCAAAGTGCCTGTTTGCCAGGTTTTAAGCCTATTGAGCAGATCATTTTTCTTTACTATTTTTCTTGACTTTTTGATTTTTTGGTGTCCGCAAAGCGCTGTTGCCGGAGTTTTCATCAAAGGTAGGCGATTTTTTATCTTTTGCAATTTTTGTATATTGCGATTCTCGACTCCATCCCTCACGATGCTATCGCGTGGGAACTTCCAGGAGATGTAAGCTGTTGATGGGTTACGTCAAAGCTGTTCCCCATGCTGAGTTATGATTATTAAGCTCGAACCAAAGAAGATATGATAATATAGGGACCTAGCCAGTTTGGTTTCAAATTTACCACGGCTTTTCTCACAATGCCGCTTGGTTCTTGGGGTTACGCGCATTAGAACTAGATCCGCAGTGTCAACTTCACGACCATAACCTTTTTATTGGCAGGCTGCGACAAAGGTTGCGATAGCGGAGATGATTCAGTGAGTTTTGCCATCTTTCTTCCAGCATTTCCAGCTCATGCAGGCGTGATTGTCGATAGTCTTCTTCATTAGTAAGACCCTTCAAGGAGACTCGTAGCGAAGGAATTTCGACCTCAATGGGTAAGATGGCTTCAACACCAAAGACCAGGGCGAATGGGGTGGCCCCTGTAGGAGTACGAATGCTAGTTCGATAAGCCCACAGAGCAGGGTTAAGTTGTATGTGCCAGTCACTGCCAGCGTCATTGACAGTCTTTTTTAAGATCTTCACAATGGTTTTATTGGACGCCTCAGCTTGGCCGTTTCCTTGTGGGTAGTATGGAGATGAAAAGTGGTGTTGGATATGGAACCGTTCACATAACTCACGTACGTCTTGGTTTTTGAATGGACGTCTGTTGTCAGTGATGATGGACTGCGGAAGGCCATACTGGCAAATGATGTAATTAAGGATAAACTTTGATATTTGTTTGCCGGTAATATATGTCAATGGAATGGCTTCGATCCACTTTGTGAAATACTCAGTGGCAGTAATAATGAATTTATGGCCGTTGGATGAGGTTAGTAGATCTTACTTGCACGAGGTCGAGTCCCCATTGAGCGAAGGGGCAAGGAGAAGTGATCGGCCGGAGTTCTTGTGCTGGAGCATGGACCAGGTCACTGTGTATTTGACATTTGCGACAAGTTCTGACATATTCAAGTGCATCTTTTTTCCATTGTCTAGGCCAATAATACCCAAGTCACAAATTCGGTTTCTTAGCTGGCGTGGGACCACTTTCGAATGAGATCGCATATACCCATTAAATTGCACTTCGTGGAATTAAGTACATGCCGTCGGTGTCAAGACATCTAAAGGAGGTGTAAATTCGAGAAACTACGGTAGAGGTGTCGCGACAATGGCATACTATAGGATTTTTCTAATGAAGGACTTCCATTGGTTATTTGACAGATTCGGTGGAAGGGTATGAGACTTTAGGTAATCGTAAATGTCTTGATACCAAGGAGAGTTGGGACCAATAAGTTCACAAACCATTTCTGATTCTGGGATATCATATGCCGGTATCAAAAGCTGCTCTACTAAGAACTCAAATTGTGACACATTTTTAGGGATGTCCAAGAGAGAACTAATAGTAGCCATTGCGTCAGCTGCTTTATTCTGTACCCTAGGGATTTGTTCAAAAGAAATCGATTGAAAGTATGTCAAGAAACTGTCTACCATCCTCTTGTAGGGAAGCAACTTCTCATCCTTTGTTTCATAGTCATCATTCACTTGGTTGATTACTAACTGGGAATCCCTGAATACTAGCAATGTCTGAATTTTCCACTTTATTGCTAACTTGAGACCTGTGACGAGTGCTTCATATTCAGCAATGTTATTTGTACAAGGGAAAGCGATCCTGAATGACTTTGGAATTGAATCCCCCTGTGGTGTGATAAACAATATTCCAGCGCCTGAGCCATGACCAGTATGAGACCCATCAAAATACAGTTTCCATGGTGATGCCGGTTCTGCATGAAAAATAGACTCATCGGGAAAATCAGTTACTAATGGATGAGTGGCTTGAATTGGTGCATCCGCCAATTGATCTGCTATTACTTTCCCTTTGATTGCCTTGCGCTCAACATACTGTATGTCATACTCGCTTAGGATCATGACCCATTTTGCCAACCGGCCTGTTAATGCTGCTCGACTGAGTAGATATTTCAATGGATCAATCTTGGCAACCAGTTGTGTCTGATGACTGAGCATATAGTGTCTTAGCTTTTGGGATGCGAAAACAACAGCGAGGCATGCCCGTTCAATGTATGTGTAGTTCAACTCATAGCCTATCAGTGTGCGGCTGATGTAATAGATTGCTCTTTCTTTTCCTTCATGATCATCTTGGGCCAGCAATGCCCCCAGTGCTGAACTAGTAGTTGAGATGTATAGAATCAACGGCTTTCCATGAATGGGTGGCATGAGTACTGGTGTTGAAAGTAGGTAATTTTTTATTTGTTGGAAGGCCTCTTGACATTTATCCGTCCATACAAAGGGGACACTTTTGCGCAACAGGTACTGGAACGGGTGACACTTATCTGCCAATTGGGCTATGAAACGGCGAATAGATTGTACCCTGCCCTGCAGAGTTCTGAGTTCACTGATCCCTCTAGGCGGAGGCATGTCTATGATTACTTTGACCTTTGCCGGATCAACCTCTATGCCTCTTCGGGAAACTATGTACCCTAATAGTTTACCTGACGTGACCCCAAAGACACACTTCTTAGGGTTTAGCTGAACTTTGTACTCTTCAAGTCTCTTGAAAATTATGTCGAGTACCCTCAAATGATCTTTCCTAGTTGCTGATTTGGCCAACAGGTCATCTACATAATCCTCCATTATATTGTGCATTAGTTCATGGAAGATCGTGGTCATAGCCCTTTGATATGTGGCCTCTGAATTTTTGAGACCGAAGGGCATGACGTTCCAACAGTATGTACCCCATGGGCAAGTAAATGCTGTTTTGTGTTGATCCTCAGGAGCAATGCGGATTTGATTATAACCAAAGAAACCATCCATGAGGGATAGCATCTCATGTCCTGCAGTTAGGTCGACTATGATGTCAATGTTGGGCAAAGGAAAGTCATCCTTTGGACATGATTTATTTAGGTCTCGGAAATCTGTACATACCCGAATCAGCCCATTTGGCTTTGTCATCGGCACTAGATTGGAAATCCATTTAGCATAATCTATAGACCTTATGAATCCGGCATCCAGTAATTTCTTTAACTCGGCCTTGACCAATAGGGCCACTTGGGGGTGCATTTTGCGCAACTTCTGCTTGACTGGTTTAGCATAGGGTAATAGTGGCAGATGATGCAGAACCAATTTGGGGTCCAATCCTAGCATGTCAGCATAAGACCATGCAAAGTTGATTATTCGCTCTGCAAAGAATTTATGGAATTCTGGTTTCTCTTCATCAGTCAATGATGCGGCAAATAGGACCATCTTGGGGTCTTCTGCAGTTGAAATATTATCCTCTATTGTGTCCTCAATAAGCATGGCCGATTTCTCCTGTTGCACAGGGAGAAAGTCCAGTCCTCCATCTTTTGGTGCCTCAGAGAGGTTTTCACCCGTAGATACGTCCTTTATTTTTACTATTTTATCATCAAGAGGTGCCTTTCGGTTTTCACCTAGAGACGTTTTATTTTTTACTTTATTTTTACTTTTGCGACTAGAGGACTGGACCGTCTCGCCGAAGTATGCGGTGCAGTCTAAATCAATAGCAAATCCTGATTTGTGGTCCCCACTAGGTATGCCTTCTCGTAATCCCATGAATTCGGAAATGGCTTCATCATTTTGGAATGTGTCCAGAACTGGCGGTCCTTGTTGGTCCCAATCGACTAGTTCAGGGTAAACTAAAGAGATGCCATCGTCAAGGCTAGTGAATTGGGGTGAGGATGCGGACAACATGCAAATGGATTCATTGATGTTGTAGATGAGGTTATCATCATCCAACTCCACATCGGACTCTAGCCAATATTCTCCTTCACTAGTGTCATATTCATTATCGTAATAAGGAGTGAAGGTTTTAGAGTCCTGGTTATCAATATCGTCTGACACTTTAGATAGATTGGACTGAGGGGGATCAGATAATGGCTGTTGTGTGTTGTGGGAAGTGGTAGTAGGGCTTTGACTATTTGGTGCTTGTTCAATTTTGAATGTTTTCCAAAATCGTTGTTCAGAGGTCAATTCCCCTGGTTCGACAAACAAATCATCAAGACAACAGTCACTTAGGGATCATTCTGAGCCAAATTCCCACTCGTGGGAGTCAGTTTCGGTGAGGGGTTCCCTAGTAGTCTCGACACTGTCAGAAGCATGTACTCGCTCATTTAAAAGTCCAGAGGTACATCGATCGCCATTGGCAAGTGATCCAAACCCTAATCCAAGATACTTCAAAATTTGAAAAGTTTCTATGGGTTCCCTTTGGCCTGTTTTGTCTTTTCCTAGGCCACTAGTACCATCGTAGCCTTTAGCCTTCATGAAGTCATAACCTTTGCCATATATTTGAACTGGTAATGGGGGTAATGTGACCGTATCCTTATAGATCCATCCCGTGATGTCAGCAAGGTCTTCCTCACTCATGTCTCCCCGCTTGATAAAAACTGTATTTGGTGGGACTATGAAGGTTTCCTGAGGTTCCATTCGGAAACATGGCCGACCATAGTCCTTGGGAGATCTAGGCATTGTTGTTATGCTGTAGGCTGTGTTCAGTTTGAATTCTCCACAACCGAGGTCCTGGATTTTGATAGTTGATTCAGTCTTAGGGTTGGTGGAAGGTGGTGGCATGGTGGAAGACGTGGATGGAGTGGATGTGTAAGATGACGTGAGTGTGGAAGGGTCGATGTACTTGGATGACGAGGAGCCAGGTGCTTCTCGATTAATAGGTACTCGGTTTTCGGAGATACCCCTTAAATTGGTACAATATTGGAAAGGGTCGGGGTCTCCGTATATGGTTACTTCTGTACCGTCAAAAGGAAACTTGAGGCATTGGTGGTATGTTGATGGAACGACTTTTAAAGCATGGATCCATGGTCGGCCAAGTAAAATGTTATATGGTAGTTCCAAATCCAGGACCTGGCAGGTTGTGTCCACAATGACCGGTCCCACTCTGATAGGGAGAGAGATAACACCCCTTGAAGAGCGTTCCTCATCATTGTATGCTTTGATCACTATTCTTTTCGTTGGGTCTACGCACGCATCAGAGAATCCAAGAGCCTTAACCAATTTGAGGGAGCATATATTCAACCCTGCTCCACCATCTACTAAAACCCGTCTAACTTTGTGCTTGTGGACAAAAGTTTCTATGTGTAATGTGTCATTGTGGTTGGTTTTATGTGATGAGTAGTCATGATCTGAGAAGGTGACATGGTGTGGCATGGTGAGATATCCCACCATAGTTTCAAACTGATTGACATCAATGTCCTTAGGGACTGACGACTCTAGGAGAGTTTTGTCTAGGATTTCTTTGTGCGCTGGAGAGATACAAAGCAACTCAAGGATAGATATTTGCGAGGGAGTCTTTCCTAGTTGGTCAATGAGGTTGAACTGACTCTTGGGTTTCCACTATTGTGGGGTTGAGATAGGTTTTGGCTGTTTAGTCGATGCAGCAGGTTGTGATTGTTTAGCCGATGGGCCCGGTATTGTGATTTTGGCTTGTCTAGGAGGAGGCGGACCAACTATAGTGACCTTGCCACTGCGAGTAGTAGCATTACACTAGGGTGCTCTCTTGACTGTAATGGTATTGATGTACCCATCTTCAGTGCAGATATTGTTTATAATGGGTCCACTAGAATAATCATACTTGAATCGGGCAAAGTTAGCTTGGTTCTGTGAACCTGACGTGGACACATTATGAGAGCCATGATCTTGCAGTGGATTCTTGTGAATAGTATGATCTGCGTTGGAGGTGAATTGTGATACCCCTACTTCGATTGTGCGATTTTCAATAAGATCTTGAATTACATTTTTCAGTTGTCGACAGTTAGCGGTTGTATGTCCTTTGGCTCGATGGTATTCGCAAAGTGCATTGTCATTCCACCATGATGGTTTGAACTGTCCTGGGTCATAAGGTTTTATTTCCAGAAGTGTGATGACCCCATGCTGAATGCATTTCTTAAGGACTTCTTCAATGGGTTCACCCAAATGGGTGTATGTGCGACCCTTGGGAAATTGTCTCATTTGACGATATTGCCCTTGACTGTTTTGACCATTTTGGTTGTTTGAAAAAGTATTGGGGGGAGGTGTCAATGTTGTTGTTGGTCTATTTTGTTGTTGAACCCCTTTCAGGGCTAATACGGGACCTACAGTATTTGCAGTCTTGGCATCAACAACACCGTCATTTGTAACATGCTTATTCTTACCCCAATATTTGTTTTTTTCAGCTGGTGGATTGGCGTTCATGTTTTTGGAACCATATCTCAGTTCTCCCTTTGTGATAAGGGCTTTCTCAATCTGGACCCCCTTTTCCACTAATTCTGTGAAGTTTGTGCAACAATGTATTTGCAATGCGAATTTTAGGGGTCCTAGAAGTGTTTGGATGAACATGTCAACTTTTTCCCTTTCAGGAATGTCAATGTGACATCGACTAGCAAGGCTTCTCCATTTGTGAAAGAATGGAATAAATGTCTCACCAGAGTCTTCCTGCGTGAGATTGCACAAGCTAGTGATAGAGGTATCCATGTCAATGTTGTACGCATAATTTCTTATGAATTTTCGTTTGAGTTCATCCCATGTTTGGATATCTTTTTGCGTTGAGAACCATTCAAGGGCTTGGCCTACCAAACTTTTGGAAAAAATTCTCATCAAGTATGTTGGTTCGTAGGCGATATCCATACAGTTGGTTGCGAATTCGCAAACATGTTCAATGGGATTTGTTTTGCCTCTATATTTTGTGAAGTTGGGTGACACGTATCCTGGTGGAAATGCAGGCATACGTAAGTTCATGTCAAAAGGGTATACATCCAGGTCATATGATATTTCTGATTTCCTGCCTGAAATGTACATGTTTTGCATATTTTTCTCCATATCTCTCATTCTTGCTTTGAGTTCATCTATGGTAGGGTCGTTTACGTTTCCATATGTTGGGTTACCTGGTACACCATGTGTTCTTGTCTGGTGTGCGTGAATGTTGGTATATTGCGGTGGTACGGATTGTTGTGGTATGTACGACGTGTGTTGTTGGTATTGGAAGTTATGATTTGGTGTCTGTTGATGAGTATGAATGTTGGATGAGTATGTTGGGATATGTCCCCCAGCCATGTGTGTCATTATTTGGGGGATGTTGTGAGCATGACTGTTATGATGTGTCAATGAAGTCATGGGTTGTGTTATTTGATCACCTTGTGTAAATTGGTGATTTTGCACAAGAGGAACGTTTGTGTTTATACCTTGGGAGGAAATGACGTTTGACTGTGTTGTCGTGTTGGCATTTTGTTGTTGTCCTTGAATAAAGATACGTCCTGTGGGTCCCCCCAAAGGATTTTGTGAAATACCACTGGATGGATGTGTCGAAGTTGTGTTCATGGTAGTAGATGTAGTTGTCAAGGGGGGATTGTTTTGACTTGATGATGCCCCCGTGGCATTTACTGTCGTGGCATCGACTGTCATGGTATTTGTTGTGGTCCCAAAGGAAGTATTGCTTGTAGTATTTAGAGGTTGACCACTATGTGACATGTTATGTGCGTTATTGGCATTAGGGTCATGAAGTGTCGAATTTAGCGTGTTGGCATGAAATCCTAGTGGTAACTTAGCTCCTTCACTCAAGAGCATAGCTACAAATCTGTCTCTGTCCTGACGAGCTATTGTTTCAGCAAGCTGATAGACCTCTGGGTCTTGTGTCAATGCCTCTATGTTTTCCTGAAGTAGTTGGCCATTTTCATCTCTTTGCAAGTAGAGTTCGAATGTACTGTTTGCTGGAAGTTGATTATCTTGTTTGGTAAATGGATTGTAAAAGGTCCAATTCGGGTCATGTGGAGGACTGTTGACACTAAATGGGGGGTCTTGCCTAAAGTTTTCCATTTGTCTCTTTTGTTTTTGAAGTCTGGTTTCAACCATGAACTGATTTTGCTCAAATTGGAGTGACAACTAAATGCAAGTATGACACTATGTGAAGTCTAAGTTCAAAATGACGCCTAGAATGACTAATGTTTTTGGATTTTTGAGAAAAGGGTATGCAATTTGTATGCAATGTAAGACAAGGTTATCTAAGCACTTCTAAGCTTGAACTTTGTTTACGATTTGGACTGCTAAAGGACTTCGTTGGAAATGACAAGTTGACAAGGTCTAAATGACTAGTGAGTCTTCCTAACTAGGCTTTTGAGTTGGAAGAAATCTCACAAAAAAAGACAATGACTAAAGGAGGTTTGATAACTTAGTCCAAGAGGGTCTAATGTCGAAAACAATGTTTTTGCAAAGGTGTGCTTAATATTTTCCTAATCCTAAGTATGCAAGTATGGACCTTAAGGACAACGTAATGCTGAATGTATGAAACTAAAAAGGAATGAGGTATGAAACCTATGGTGACTAATGCAAGCTAATAGACAAGACTTTGAGCAATTTCAAGTTAGGTTTCTGACAGAGTCTTCTTGATGACAGTGTTTGACAAATGGTTGATAGTTTGAAGACCTCAGGTTTCGACTATGAATCTTAAAATTTTGACAGGCAAATGCGTTACAGTTTTGCAAATGTGTCATAGTTTAGCAAGTGCGGTTCGATTTGGCAATTGCGGCTTTTAACTTTACAGATGTGTCACGATGCCTACAGATGCGGCGTTATGAGTTTCAAATGCGGTGCGACAAAGCAGTTGCATTGCAGAATATCAGTTGCGGTTCGACAGATATGACAGTTTTATTTCGAAGTGATTTTCGTGTTGTTTTGATGGAAGTTTTGATTTGTTTGATGAATGTTTTGTTTTGAACTGTGGTAAAAACCAGAAAACACTTGACAAACACAGCGTTTTTATAAAGTAACCAAACACACATCAGATAAGCATGATCCTAGGTTAGGCCATGACAATATTCGCTAGATTCCACGCGGGTTTCCCCAACCGCATATTTGTAGCATGTGAATTCAGAAGCTTGGCTGTACGGGCTCCCCCTTACAGTGCACTCTCTTCTCAGGCCAACCAAGCGTCCAACCCCCATGAAACTCCCATGGCAAGCTGATCACATCTACTACAAACTGCGAAAGTGTGGATTCCTTCACACCGACTAGTGTTGCGCTAGAAAATAGAAGGATTTTGGATTACTACACAAGAGTTTTTAGTTCGGGACCCCCGTTCGAGTGGCCATACATGGGGCAAGAGATTAATCACCATTAAGGTGGCACTCCAGCCTGAAGAGGTTAAGCTCAACAGGGTTTAAGGGAGTACAACTCCGTCCGTATGACACATCCGCACAAGAAACCTTAGGTTTTCCCTTAAGGTTTACATTTATATACCGGTCGGGGGTAGCTTGGCTTTAGCTCCGTTGCCGGTTTGAGTCGCGTTGGGGTGATGAAATCCCTAGGCAGGCCCAATTTCTAGAGTTGGTAACCGTTTCTCTTACACCCAAGATCGCCCGAAAGCGCGAGGGGAGAGGATACTCCGATGTACCAAGTCAGGGTAAATAACAGAAAAAAAATGGGTCTGGTTTTCTGATCACAAGGTTTTCACCAAGTGAGAGCATACTCACCTACCATTCCACAATCACAATCAAGCATAAAAGACATGATTTCGTTTTATAAGCACCAAAACAAATGTTTGCTAATCTAGAAATAAACAAGCACAATGTTTGTTTCTTCCTTCTTTGACATGCGAATCTGCAAACAATGAATATTAGTAGTCTCGTATGTAATGGTCTTTGACACACGAAAGAGGATCGCCACACGCTACAAGAAAATATTAGTAACACAAAAAATCTAATTTTTAGAAATTTTTTGATAGTAAAATGAAAAATACAGAAAATAAATCCTATCTAAAATCTCAAGAGGTTTCCAAAAATTTAAATAAATCAGAAAAATTTGCTGTTTTGCACCTGAAATTAATTTTTTATGAAAAATCATAAAAAAATTATAAAAAATACATAACAGCTTTAAAAATTCTGATTTTTTTATTGGAGTTGTCTGCTATCATCCCAAATCTGCAAAAAAAAAAATTGTGATTAGATCTGCAACCGTGAGAAAGATATAAGCCAATCTTTGTTAAACACCAATTTTAAAAGATCTCTTTTTTGACTCATAATTTCGCATCCAAATTTAAAAAATAAAGAGTAGAACCCTATTAAAATTCAAATAGATTTCCAGAAATGTAAACATATCTGAAAAATTCGATTATTTGCTCCCGAAATTAATTTTTTATTAAAACCAGAAAAATAATTATAAAAAATGAAAAACCGATCCAAAAAATCTAATTTTTGGAATGAGAGTGCGTGATATTGTCCCCAAGCTACCAAAAAAAATTCGTGAGCAAATACATAGCCGTTTGAAAGTTATGGTTGAATCTTTGGCTTTGTCCATAATGATGCCAATCCTGCAACAAAAACCAAGCAAGCCCTGCAACAAGAAGAAACCAACTCCAAAATTGGTTTTTTATTTGTCCAAATACGTCAGGTTCACCAATGTAATCAAGGGAAAATCAGATTGTTAGATGGTTAGATCAAATAACATTTAAAATCCAATGATATAACGAAGCACAATGGAAATCAAATGAAAACGAAAGGGAAATATATCACCAAGAGTCTCCATCTTCCATGCTTCACCTTCGTTACACCTTCTTGCTTGCTGGAAATGCTGCCCTCAGATTTGTACTTTTAACAATCTTAAATGCCTAAGCCCTACAACAAGATTTGAAGGATTTGATATGCCTATGACTATTGCCAATGCCTATGTCTATATCTAAAACAAATGTCAATATTAATCAAATGCCTAAAACCTAATGCCAATAATGAAATACTACAATTGCCTATGACAATGAAATGTGAAGCTAAGTAAATGCCTATAGTAATTACGTAAAATCTCAACATGTCTAAAAAATGAGAAGGAAATGGCATTTTATAGAAAAGGCCATTTCGAACGGACAGACGAGATGAATTAGTGATGAGACCCTAAAACGAACGATCCAGATTACACCCAAGAATCCCTAATTAGGGTTAAGGCAAAATCCTTAATCGAACGGTTGGAATAAAAATAGATCGATGGTGGAGAATAAATGAGACAAATTAATTAGAAAATAAAGATTTTCGAAAAATCAAGAAGATAAGATTGCCTGATTTGCCAGATTTGAAAAATCAAAGAGATAAGATTTGGATTGAAGATAAGATTTGGAAAATCAAGAATCTGCCCGATTGCTTGATTTTGGAAGATAATTACTAATTTGATTGAAGTGAATTCAAATTATGGATTTATGAGATAATAAATAATCTTTTAGTTATTTTATCAAAAAGGTGGCCGATTAAGATTGACATTTTAAATAATTTAATTTATTTAAAATGAGAAGAATATAAATTAGCAATTAAATAATTAATTTTAATTATTTAATTTAGGAATAAGACCAATTAATTAAATAAATTAATCAATTTATTTAATTAAAATATCGATGGCATTATTAAATAAATAAATGTAGACTGTTTATTTAATGTCGAGATAATTAAATGCGAGAAAGGAAATTTAATAAGAAATTTAATTTAAATTAAAAGAAGACTTAGACAACTAATGGCTATTATTTAATAAATAAATAAATTTATTTATTTAATAATCATAGAAGAAAACAAAGATATAGGTGTTAAATAATTATAAATTATTTAATCAATAGTTGAATGTGGACCAAGGACATAATTAAAATGTCACAATTATGGTAGAGGCCGAAAGTGGTAAAATGAAGCTTAGGGCCTAGGTCATTTTAGAGTGTCTACATACATACCAAGACATAACAATAATCATATGAAATGTGCACCAAGTTGCTTTGTAGTAGGAATGAAATAGGTTAGGATATACAAATTTGGAATTTAGTTTTTTTAAATTTGGGAGAATTTTATGTGGTATGATTTACTCCCACATGTTAGGTTGACCGCTACACAAAGAAAGTTGTAATATCAAGATGACAAATAAATGTATGGGATTAACTGCATGGATATACATAATAAATGGGTGATGTAAAGGAATATGTGCAAAAAAGGACAAGGTAAGGTCAAATATATGGGAATGTGCAATTGGAAATGAACCAAGGATTAGGGAATGATACCAACTTCATGTAAGATTGCACTTGTTAGTATGTATTTGTGTCAAGAAATTCCATCAAAATAAGTCTAAAAAAATAAAAAAGAGTTGGGATGATTATGCAAATTTCATCATTATATTGTTTACTCACTTTGGGTGTATGTTCTAATCCTAAGCAAAGTATCTTAAAAGTAAAATCAACAATTATAAGAAATGGCTATAAAGAAAATATTTAGATAAAAGAAAATCAGAGTTAAAAGTAAACTAATGAACCCCACAAACCTCATTAAGTGTGATCACTCTTTGACATGCATGCTCCATTGTAACTTGTAAAATAGATAAAATGTTGGGACTTGGTGTGTTATTAGAGTTGAGGTGCCCAAGTGAGAGAAAAATGTTTGGGATTTTTGCATGCATTAGTTAAGTTGCATCGCAAATTATATAAAATAATGTTGGAGCTTATGTAGACCTAATGTAGTAGGGTTAGCACATTGGATATGACGGGTGTCTTGGACCTTAATTGAAATTGTATTAGAAAGTCATTGAGGTTTCATTTATTAATGTCTACATTATTAGGTCATGACCATCTCCAATATTGGGTATGTATGTAGGTGTAGAGTGTCTTGGCATTACTAGAATGCATGTAGTAAGTGAACAAGATATGTTTTAGAAAGGTGTTTTAGATTAACACTTAGGTTATCAAAGTGTTATCTCTATTATTACAAGCCATATGTTTGTCTTTGTTGTATTGTAAGGAGACCTGGTTCACTATTCAAGGATATTGGTGAACAATTGATGAATAAGTCTTTTAAGGGATTTCTAAGTGATGAGTTGATTGTTCTTTGGAAAATTCTTATGGGAGTGATATGTGCTAGGTTGATTTCATAGTATGGTCATTTATATAAGTTTGTGATGGTTAATTATTTCATGGAGTAGTTAATAATTAATCAAGTTAGTTGAGATTGCATGATGTAGCTCAAGATTGCATCTAATTAGGGTGTGGAAGAAATGGGTGTTTTTATGCAAAGGAATGGATGCTTGATGATGATGTAGTTGTGAGGCATGTAAAGGTTACAATGAAACCTTACAGATTGACAAAGGTGGAAAATAAGACTTGCTATATTTAGATTCTTTATTTTTTGCTTCTAGTTTTCTTTAAAAAGGTTTAATAGGTTAAATCATTGTCTTGTATATTGTAGATTGTGTATAATTTCATGTTCATTCATAATGTTTTTTTTTTTAATTGAATTGAAATGATGAAACAATAATTTAGATCATATGATATAGCATTCTTGATGAACAAATTCCCAATTTTTTAGTGAACTTCTAACATATAGTAACAAAACATAATTGTTTAATATCAAAACCTTTTGGTTTTGTATTAGAAATTTGTTTTGTTTTTAGAGTTGATGCATCTGGGCACATTTGGTACCAAATGTTGAAGGTGTTATGTCTCAAATCTCTCCCAAAATCCTAGAACATCTATCACCTTCAAAGCAAAGGATTTGTTATTAAGCGGACAAGAAAGGGGATTCATCAATAAACTATGGATGTTAACGACCTACAATGAGTGTGTAATCTCTCTTGTAGTTAGATCTTAGCTTAAACTCACGAGGTGTTGGAAGTTTGGAGAGATTGTCATTGATAATGTTGTTTGGCAACATGACAATGGAAGGTACATAATGATGTGTTGTAGTGTTTTCATTGATGTCAACAATGTAACTTATGTGAAGATTTTAGTTATAGATCATTTGATTAGTTCTAACAGGTTTTTGAGTTGTTGAGGAAGAGATTTTCGCATAGTAGTTTGGTCCGATAAAGATAGCTGTAATGGGAAATTGCCTAAGTGTCAATTCTGTGTATATAATGTTATAGTGTGCTAGTTTTTGGGTCCACACCACTCTACAAATAATGATTTCACTCTATGCTTATGTAGTGTAGGAAAAATGATCCCTTATTCACACTTAATTTAGGAATAATTAATAATAAAATGAGCTTAATGATTCCTTAATTTAGTGTTGTAATATGTTTTACATATTCACATTAAGTTTAGGGCCCTTTTAAATAAAAATGGACTTAATTGTGCCTTATTTTTGGTGTTGTAAGGTGTACCTTTACACTTTCACATTAATCTAGGGCTTCATTAATTGATTGTGGTTAATTTTCCTTAATTGGCCCCTTTAATTCAAATCCAATCTTAATTAAATGCAATTTCCAAGGGATAAAACCTGACATTCATAAATGCCATTACACAACACTTAACTTTGGAAGATGTGTGTCTTAGGTAAGTGATCTAGGACCCATTTGCCACAGGGTGAATGGGTCCTCACTTAGACATAGAACCCCCCTTTAAAACATGTTTTTCATAGTATTTTAATGATTTCAAATCCATAATTCAATGTCGGCTTGTGATATTTGAATTTTAGGAATTAATTTTAAGGTATACATAAATAAGAGGTTATTTCACATAGTTTCACCTAGATTTTCAAGCGTTCAAATCCTAGAGCAAGGTTCATGATCAAGAGTGATTTCAAGAGCATCCAAGGGCAGATTTATAGAAGATTATTGCAGAAATCAAGATTCCTATAATCATGCCAAAGATTTATTGCATCATGCATATTGTTTGCACTACTATGGTTATGTAGTGTTCAAGATCTAATCAAGTATTCAAGGAAATTGTTTCTAATCAAGTTTCATGATCAAGATTCACATTGATTGAAGCCAACTCATGCAAGTTGCAGATCTACAATTCAATATTCAAATAAGGTTTGACCATGGAAAACAAGCATAAACCTAACAAACAATATTTTTCTCTTTGATGTGACACTACAAATTTTAGGTTGAAGATCCTTTGAAGAGTAAAATTAAAGAAAGTTGCAAGAAAACTTGTCATATCATTGAAATTCCTCTACAAAATTTATTTTTGACTATTTGACAATGAACATCTAGAATCTGGGAGTGTAGAAACAACAAAAGAGAAACCATAAATGATTTTCTAGCCATGAGAAAAAAATTTAAGGCACTTGAATGTCTTTCTAGCCCTTATAGGGTTTTTCACCTAAAAGGGGAAAGAATGGGCCAAAATGCAATGTAAACATTTAAAGATTAATGTGATATGGATGCAACACATGCCTAAATGAGGTGATCTAAATGCAAAGGACTAATAAATAAATTGATTATGTATGAAAAACTAAGAAATGTAAAGTGTTTGAAAACATGCTGAGGTATGCAAAAAGACCTAGAAAGATGAATAAAAATGCAAGTGAAACAAAAAAAAAGTTGTAAAACTAAATGTGTGCACCTATAAACCTTCTTAAGACTAGAGATGATTTTGGAAAACTGAAAATGTTGACTTTTTGACTGATTAGGACTCATTCACCACCCTGGGTGAATTAGTCTCAGACTAGGGTTTATACTTATAAGTCTATTTCTACCAAAAGGGTACTTGAATCTACACTCTACTCTAGCAGATACCTCTAGTGGGACTCATTCACCATCCATGGCGAATTAGTCCTTTCTCGATTTTCCAAAAATTAAAGTTTAAGATCTACACTTTATCACCAACACCACTTCTAGATTCAATTTCGGGTCTGAATCTTCGAAAACACCTAAAAAACATAATATAATTTGTTTTCTAATGGGGGTAATTTGTTGATTAAACCTTTGATGGATAATGAAATCTATGTAAAACCCTAGCCCTAAGTGTGTCTAAGACTAGGAAAATCTGAAGTAAGACAAAACCCTATTCTAATGTGCTAGAATAAGATGTTTGAAGGAAGCTTGAATTGTGCAAGACTTCAACTTAAGAGTTTACCCTACAACACTTCAAGTGGAAATTAATGACATGGAAACCTTAAATATGAAGATAGAGAGAAAATGGAAGATGGAATTACTTTGAAAACAAGTCTTTACATGTGATTTGATGGTTAGTTGCATCTCCTCAACCCAGATTTATCCATGATTCACCATAGGCATCCATGATCAACTCTTTGCAATGTTGGATCTTGAATAGGAGGTGAGATTGAAGACCTGCAAAAGCCTTGTCTTGTTGTCCTAAAGTTTCAACTTTGTTGTTGAAAGAGTAATAAATCTTCTTGTGAAAGATATTCAATACTTGACTTTTAATTTTGCTTGGTAAAAATGACTAGGAGATGTGAAAAATGACCTAAAAACACATATTTATAGGCATCAATACCTAATTTCTCATTATTTGCACCTACGAGGCTGACATCCATTGAAATTTTGAATTAAGTCGGTGAGTTTCCTGCTTAAAATTGAAAAATCCCCCAAAAGGGATTCATTCGCCCAAGGTGATGAATGGGTCCCACGTGAGGTTTTTAGAGGTGGTTTTTTTACATATGAATGATTTAAGCATTATTTGTCAGGATTTGTATGATTTTTGAGTGAAATAGGCCTCTAGATAAAAAATAATGAACATTAGGGGCCTCTAAATGCGGTTTTTAAGAGTTGATTAGTGCAAGGGTGTCTAAAATAGGACTATATTAGGCCACAAATTGTACATTCTAGAAAGGAGTACAATTTTTATGTCCATAATTATTATGTCTATATCATTGTTGACATATAATACAAAGTATATCAGCATTTTTTTTTTACCATCTATGTAATCTATATTTCTAATTAATATAATATATATGCTTTTCCTTTTACCAAAAAAAATTCACTAGACTTAACTAAAATAGATAATTATTTTTTCCAACAAAATCAATAAAATGAAATCTATCAAAAATATATATTATACAACTAGTACTTAAACTGAAATGATATATTTGAGGTAACAAAATCTATGAAATGATGTGAAGCGAGAAACTCGTCTTTGTTTAGAGGAATCATGATGAATATGCATGTGTAGTGTAGAAAAATGTATCCCTCTACATATTCACACTTGTTTGGGCCCTCCCTGCTAAAATTGGACTTCTTTATGTCTTATTCGGTCCTATTTTAATTCCACAATCCTTATTTAATGCATCTTTCCAAGGATAATCCCAACAAATATCTAATAACCAATCATAATTTTACTATTTTGGATTGCATAACCCAAATTTAGTGATCTATGACTCATACGCCACCTTGGGTGTGTGGGTTCCACCTAAGTCTCAGGGCCTAAAACCTAAGTTTTGCATAGAATTTAACATTTCTTGAAACTTGTTTCCTAAGCTTAGCCCGCTGGGACTCACATACCCCAATTGGCGTATGATTCCTACTTAACTTGGACCTATTTTAAATTTTAATTCTTCATAGGATTTTATTCTCCTAGATCTGTTGTCAGCTTGTAGTGTTGTAATTTCATGAAATTTGGCATAAACAAGTATAAATACAAGGTTATTTCACATATTTTCTCCTAGCAAGTTGATGAGAGCATTCCTATAGAAAATTTATGATCAAGAGCAATTCAAGAGCATTCAAGAGTTGATTATCAAGTGTTTTGGAGCTACATTCAAGATTCAAACATCATGTCAAAGTCATCATGCATCATGTTTGTTTTTGAGCTAACATTTGTGATGTAGGTTCTTATGATCCAAGCAAGCATTCAAGTCAAGATCTACATTCATGCTAGCCATTTCATACAAGATTGCAGCCTTTGTTCCAAGGCTTTGGTGAGCTGCAGCATTGCATTTTTTTCATTCATCATTCCTTCATTCTATTTCTATTCATTTCAAGGTTTGATTACCAAAATAGGGTTTGTCCAAGGGAAAACCCTATCCACTAACAAAACAACATTTTTCCCTCTCTTTGATGTGTGATTTACATATTTAGGTTGAAGATCCATTGAAGAGAAATATTGGAGAAAGTTGTCAAAGTTGTCATCTTTTTTGCAAGATCATAGAAAGTCACATACACAGCAAGATTCGAAGTTTTAGATCCAGAGATTTGATAGGAGAAAATCTATAGGAGATCACTAGCAGATATCATAATTTTTTGATTAGCCCTAATACTAGGACTAAATCACCACTTGTGGCATTTGAGTCCTAGTATACCATATTTCAAGCATTGTTTGTAGATCTTGGTTTAGCAGTTCTAGGTTTCGGATTTAGCCTGAAACCCTAAACTAGGACTAAATCACCCCTACTGGCATATGAGTCCTAGTGTGCAATAAAAGTTAGATTTTTCGAAGTGCATACCTTGTTCTAAGCATCTTCAGTTTTCGAGGGGTCCCTCTATCCTTTCTCAATTCATTATTCTGATTTTTAGTTTCATATCTTAGGTTGCATAGGTAGATTGCATATCATTTGAATTTCCTTCTTTCCAATCCTTTGCTTGGTGGTGAATCTCATTTTATCTTTAATCACACCCAAGGAAACCATTCTAAACCATCCAGCCCTTCCCTCAATTAAGCCAATTGGTTGAGGAATCTTGGTTTCCTTTAATGAAACATAAGGAAAATATGTGGAGGAGCCCTAATTCCCCTTTAGTTCCATCTCTCAAAAGGTGGAGCACTATTTCCATGGTTTCAATATGTATATATATACATATACTTACATACATATATACACATATGTATATACATGTACATATGTACATATATATACATACATATATATACATATACATATACATATACATATACATATACATATACACACACACATATATATACATATATATACATATACATATACATATACATATACATAT